>OZ029916.1:1838036-1873036 GCA_964023275.1 Norana najaformis | reverse complement strand
CGAACCCGCAACCGCATGATCAATGACCATATGCGTTACTGATAGGCCATCGTGCCGCACTTTTACAGGCCATCAACACCCACTGCGCTTTATGAGGTCGAGGAGGGAGGGAGACGTGACTGGAAAAAGGAGGAGGTAGAAAGGAAGAGGGATTGGCAGGAGGAGGAAGAAAGGAAGAAGGGAGGAAGGCAGGAGGGAAGGAGGTTGAGAGGCAGTGAGGCAAGTGGTGGAGAATTCAACAGGTTACCGATATGAACAGGTGTTTTGCATGGCATTTACATCGTTTTTCATGGTGTAGACGTGACTCTTGGGCAACGGTTTGAGTTGTTTTTGTTTTTTGGCTCGATTTCTTTGTTGTCTGATGCAGTTTCTATGACTGTGTCTATTATTATATCTCTGTATCTGTATATATATATATATATATATATATATATATATATATATTTCTATCTCTGTCTCTCTGTCTCTACCTCTATATCTCCACGTGTCTATCTCTATATCTTTATATATATATATATATATCTGTCTGTCTCTCTGCCTCTTCCTCTATATCTCTACGTATCTGTCGCTATCCTTATATGTCTCTATATCTATCTCAATATCTCTATCTTTATATCTCTATATCTCTATCTCTCTTTGTATTATTTTTTTCTCTCTCTCGCTCTCTATCGTTGGCCACGGTTGCTGATTGATTGGAGCGCTCGGCATGTAACGCGGAAAGGAGGGGTGGATCCTCTCTTCAGACGATTACCGGGCAGGGACCATAAGCAAGTGAATGTAAATGTACAGGGCTTTATATAGCGCCCGTATGGCTTCGATATGGCTTCGACCCTACTCATTTTGCAATGAATTGATCGGGTGGGATTCCATCACAACCGCTGCCCGTTTGAATGGGCGCCACGCCACTTAAGGTCCTTCACTCACAATTGCTCAGCGCCATCAGTTGATGCTTAGTCATTAGATATCGGCGCTTAATAAATGCAGAAATAATTATATCTCTGTCTGTCTGCCTGTCTCTCGCTACTGCTATCTTTATCTCTCTCTCTCTATATATATATATGTATATATATGTATATATATATATATATTCCATCTCTATATCTGTATATCTCTATCCCTATCCCTATCCCTATCCCTATCCCTATCTCTTTCTGTCTATCTATCTATCTATCTATCTATCTACCTATCTATCTATCTATCTATCTATCTATCTCTCTCTCTCTCTTTTTCTTTCTCTGTCTGTCTGTCTGTCTGTCTGTCTGTCTGTCTCTCTCTCTCTATTTCTAGCTCATTATCTCGATATCTATCTTGATTTATTTCTAACTCAATTTCTATCTTTCTCAATCTCGCTATTTGTGTTGGCCCTTTGCATTTATGCGAATCTATAACAATACGCAGTATTTGTGAGATCATTCTGTTTTGCCTCATTGTCTGTCTGTCTCTGTCGGTCTGTCTGTCCCTGTCTGCCTAGCTGTCTGTGTGTCTCGATCTTTTTCTGGCACGATTGGGAAAGAAGGGTAAACATGGCTCGAGGAACAGACGGACTGAGTGAATTAAACTATTGGCGCCGCATAAATATTTCCAAACGATGAACAAGTATCTCAATATTAGCGAGTCATTTGCAACCAAACCTCGATAGGCTGTTGTCCGTCTCTCAGTCGCTGTCTTTGTCTCTCTGCTGCTCTGTCTCTCTCTGCCCCTCTCTCTTTCTCTCTCTCTCTCTTTCTCTGTTTCTCTCTCTGTTTCTCTCCCTGTTTCTCTGTCTGTTTCTCTGCCTGTTTCTCTCTCTGTTTCTTTCTCTGTTTCTCTCTCTGTTTCTCTCTGTTTCTCTCTGTTCTGTTTCTCTCTCTGTTTCTCTCTGTTTCTCTCTCTGTTTCTCTCTCTGTTTCTCTCTCTCTGTTTTTCTCTCTGTTTCTCTCTCTGTTTCTCTCTCTCTTTCTCTCTCTGTTTCTCTCTCTGTTTCTCTCTCTCTCTGTTTTTCTTTTTCTCTTTCTCTCTCTGTTTCTCTCTCTGTTTCTCTCTCTCTCTGTTTTTCTCTCTCTGTTTTTCTCTCTCTCTGTTTCTCTCTGTTTTTCTTTCTGTTTCTCTCTCTGTTTTTCTTTTTCTCTTTCTCTCTCTGTTTCTCTCTCTGTTTTTCTCTCACACTCTCTGTTTCTCTCTGTTTCTCTCTGTTTCTGTTTTTCTCTCTCGCTCTCTCTCTCTATCTCTCCTTCCCTTTCTCTCTCTCTCTCTCACCCTCTCTCTATGCCTCAGTAGAACCGTATCCTTATTTTTAGCTGTCTGTCTTTGTGTGCTTGTCTGCTTGCTTGATGTGCATCTACATGTTCTCTTATATTTATCTATTTGTACCGTACATGGATCAGTGCATATGTATCTGTGTATCTCTAGGTCTCTGTGTACATCTGTTCGTATATATATATATATATATATATATATATATATATATATATATATATATATATATATATATATATATCTGTGTATGTATTTAGGCGGAAAACTATGATGCATTGCATATACTCAGTCAGCGTCGATGCGTCAATAGACAGTCAGACGGAGAATCATTTATCACGTGATAAAAATATGTATGACAGAAAAAAATCGCATATATTTGCATAAGTAATTACGCATATATCTGCATATGTAATTACGCATAGATGTGCATAAATAGATGTTAAAACACAGATCTACATAAATACACAACTATCATATTCATTATATCGCGCCTCTACTAGAAAGCCACTCAGACGTTCTTCCGGTATAAAAACACAAGACGACAATCGAGTAAAAGGTCTTCAAGCGCTGGCCAAACAGAAGCAGAGGAAAGACAGGAAGCCCGTGTCGCAGGTTGCATGACAATTTGGTCCATGTTCATTGATAAGAGGTTTTAAGGTTAGACGAACACTTCGGCGGATTGGAGTATGCATCTTTCAACATTGACGTCATTCGGTTTTCTCAATTTGCTTAATTTGACTCTGTGGTCTATTTCGGTAGCGAGCTGCTCCTGTAATCCAACGATTGTATGTATGTATGCATCTAACTGTTGCGGCACGGTGGTCTATCGGTAATGCGTTTGGTCAATGATCATGCGGTTGCGGGTTCGACTCCGTGTAATGACCCTGGGCAAGTTGTTTGCGCACACCATGCCTCTGTCACCAAGCAGTAGAATTTGGTACCGGTGTAAGCTGGGAAGTAAACGGCAAGTCCTGTGATGCGCTGGCCCCGTGTCCAGGATCTTGGGATTCGTCCATTGCCGGCTCAAGGGCCTGAAGAAAAGGAAATGAGAGCCTCCCCTACGTCTCACTTGTGGGATATGGGTCACTTTACTTACTTACCATGCATTTATGTATGTATGTGTCTGGAAATTTATATAGCGGCCCTTAAGGACCTCTCATCGCTAGGGTAAATGCTTTAGCATTTCGTACAGAGCTTGAAATTTAGTCCAAATAAAGATGATTACTGCTGGATAAAGATCAATGAAATGAACTTGCATTTGTCTGCGTTGGAGTTGATGCTTGACTGGGCTTGGTTTCCGCTGAATATCTGATTCCAGTCGATCGTGTTGATGTGACAGAGCAATTTGTTGAATTGAATGAACACGTCTCCTTGGGATATTTCTAAATAAAGAGAAGGCAATGCTTTAGAAAATGAAGCGTTTTGTTTAAAAATAGCAGAGCAGAAGCAAGAAGAAGAAGAGGAAGAAGAAGAAAGAAGAAGAAGGAGAAGAGGAGGAGGAGGAGGAGGAGGTGTAGAAAAGGAGGAAGTCAAAGAGCAGAAGAAGGAAGACAAGGAGGAGAACGAAGATAAAAAGTAGCAGTAGTAGAAAAAGAAGTTGTTGTAGTAGTTGTTGTTGTTGTGGTAGTAGTGGGAGTGGTAGTGGTAGTAGTAGTAGTAACAATAACAATAACAACAACAACAACAACAATAATGATGATGATGATGATAATAACAATAACAATAACAATAACAATGAAGATGTTAAATGCAGCCCATTCCTTACAACACGTGTCTGCTCCTATAGCCTTTGAAACAGTTCCATTACCGGTATCCGTCTACTGTTTTTAAGGGATTTGGGAGGCAGCCTTACTCTCATTTCCAAGGGATATGAGAGCCACTGGCCGTCCGTTTCAACGCCCCTTCCAGTTAATAATTCAGCGTTTCAGTGCTGTGGCTTTTAGAAGGACCTGTTCCCGGCAACAATCGAATGAGACGGGGCTGTTCCAGATGCCATTACTGTTGTCTCCCGACAATTTTTTATTTCCTTCCTTATGGATACATTTACCTCGAGGAAAACACTGATGGTAATGACGATGATGACGATGATGATGATCATGTATAGATAAATAATAAATTTAAATAATATATATAAATGAATAATATATATAAATAAATAATAGTCATGATGATGATGATGATGATGATGAAGACGACGAGACGACAACGACCACGATGATGATAGTGGTGATGGTGGTGGTGATGGTGGTGGTGGTGGTGATGATGATGACGATGATGATGACGGCGAAGATGATGACAATAATACGTGAAGAACTGTTCCCCACCTGTAAGGGACTTTAACTGGAGTTCCCGCAATCCAACGCTCGTTTCTTTGTAGTGGTTTGAGGCGACATACAGCCCAAAGGCTCGAGTGCCATTCCCTTGGGGTTGAAACAGGGTTCTACCGCGTATGATTCGAAGACTCGTCAAGGACACGACCTCAGCATAGACGGAGACGATCAGCACGTAGCCAGTCACTTCCTCTATGTCCTTGACGAAGGACATGTCGTAGCTGGCACTCCTGTTAGTCAGGAAGACCAGTTCAAGGTTGCCCTCGACGAGGACGCAGCCGCCGTAGTGATTGCGGTAGTTGGCGAAGCGGTCATCGCCAGACGTTTGGCTCAGACCGTTGCTCGTCCCTGTACAGACTGAGAGAAAGACACAATTATAATCTAATCCTGTCATGGCCAATCCAATCCAGTCTAATCTAATCTGATCTAAGCCAATCCAAGCCAATATAATCCAATCCAATCTAATCAAATCCAGTCCACTCCAATTTAATCCAACCCAGTCTTATCTAATCCAGCCTAACCCAATCCAATGTAAGACAATCCAGTTTAATCCAATTCAATTTAATCCTATCCAAACTAATCCAATCTAATCCAATCTAATCCAATCTAATCCAATCTAGTCCAGTCTAATCTAATGTAGCATTTTACGGATTCTGATCCACTCCAACACAGTCTTTTCAAATCTAGTACGATCCAATTTGATATGATCCTATCCAATCCAATGCAATCTAATCTAATCCTATCTAATCTAATTCAATCCAATCCAAGCCAGTCTGATTTCATCCAATCTAATTTCATCCAGTCAAATCCAATTCAATGCAATCTAACTGTAATCCAATCTAATCCTATTCAATCCAATCTAATCCTATCCAATCCAATCTAATCCTATCCAATCCATGCCAATTCAACCTAATCCAATCTAATGGCGTCTAAAGCGCCGTTAACCTAATGCATACAGCACAATCAATGGTCGCTTCATTTAAACAGCAGCTCAAAATCATACGATTCACTTCCATTCCAAAACCAATCTCAATCAACACGAGAGACCACTTCAGAAGTAGGCGCATATCTAACTGGACCGACAAAGCCATATATCTACTTAAGGTCATCTGCTGTATTTGACCCTGGAATAATAACGTTTAGTGATGGAGAGATGCAAGTGATATCCGCATCAATGGATGGAGTTGATGCCACGAGTAATTGTCCTCAGTAATTATATCAACACGCCGGGAATATCAACATGTATATCCTGTAGCTTGTTATTAATTTTCATAGATCGTAAACATATACATGTGTCTTGATAACTGTGTTATGTTTCTATAGAAATATCCATACATACAAACATACATGTATGCATTCATATATACAGTTATACATAAACACATGCCTTCTGCGTTGTGATAACTGCGCTATAGAAGTCATTAGATTAGATTAAATACACATATGCATACATGCAGATATACAAGCATACATACATACATACACATATACATACTTGCGTACGTACGTATGTACCTACATACGTACATAGCGCATTCGTAAGGTTCTTAAAAGGCACTATATATTGAAAACCAGATACATACATACATACATACATAAACATACATACATACATCATACATACACACGTACAGGCTGTTCATAATCTTCGTATAAAGATTTATAGGATAAGTTTACTACAGCAAGATTTTAATATAAATTCTAATTGATAGCATAAACATCATATTCCAATCCAATCTCCTTTTAACTCTTTCATGGCACCGTTATCCATGATAGTTTATTGTTACATTCTCAGTAATAATTGAAGTTTTCTTACTGCTTCTACCAATGCGCCTGTTTGCTACCACGCATAATGAAAATGAAAACCTATAAAAAGATAGCTTTTCCTCTAGTCCTCTGCAAATCGCCCTTCTACTTCAGATCTTTGAACCCAACCCAAAGCACCGATTAATTCATTGAAAATAAGCAAGGTCGAGGCTATACAGTCGTTATAGAAAATCGTGTACATTGAGCAGGGTCGAGGCCATAGGGTCTCTATAGAAAAACGTATACATTGAGCAGGGCCGAGGCCATACGAACGCTATAGTAAAACTTGAACATTGAACAGGGTCGAGGCCATACAGTAGCTATAGAAAAACGTACACATTAAGCAAGATCGTGTTCATACGTATTGAAAAACGTGTACATTTATATTTAACCAAGCCAGTTTCTCCGCCCCTTTCTCCTCATCCCTTCCTCCCCACCCGAAATCCCTTCCTCTTGGGTGTCAAGGGCAGTTGCTTCAAGTCCGGGGAGATTGAAAAATCCCAAGTGCGTGATATGAAAAATAATAAACTCAATTAAAACTGGCAGCAACCATCAGCCTTTGTTCCGCGATAAACGTCCATACATCTTGACCGGATGCCTACATGTTGTTACTTGTTCTCTGCCAACGGTCTTTAGACTTTAGGCTTTCAATCTCGTCTCTGCCTCCCCACTTCCATAAAGCAATAAGCCATGCCATTTTCTGCTTTTTTCTTCTTTCGAATCCTTCTTTTTTCCCGCAGACTTTTGCAATTAATTTTTCTCTCCAGTTTCCGCTGTCGGTCGCAGATCACATGCGAAGTCTTTTCTTTTCTCGCTTTTTGTTTTCCACGGATCCTTCGAGCACAGTTTCCTCCGCAGTCCACTCTCATGTAATCTTTGTACCTTGCCCTCTCTTCTCTTACCCTACCTTTCCTTATCTTCGGTACCTTGCCTTCTCTTACCTTACCTTTCCTTATCTTCGGTACCTTGCCTTCTCTTACCTTACCTTTCCTTATCTTCGGTACCTTGCCTTCTCTTACCTTACCTTTCCTTATCTTCGGTACCTTGCCTTCTCTTACCTTACCTTTCCTTATCTTCGGTACCTTGCCTTCTCTTACCTTACCTTTCCTTATCTTCGGTACCTTGCCTTCTCTTACCTTACCTTTCCTTATCTTCGGTACCTTGCCTTCTCTTACCTTACCTTTCCTTATCTTCGGTACCTTGCCTTCTCTTACCTTACCTTTCCTTATCTTCGGTACCTTGCCTTCTCTTACCTTACCTTTCCTTATCTTCGGTACCTTGCCTTCTCTTACCTTACCTTTCCTTATCTTCGGTACCTTGCCTTCTCTTACCTTACCTTTCCTTATCTTCGGTACCTTGCCTTCTCTTACCTTACCTTTCCTTATCTTCGGTACCTTGCCTTCTCTTACCTTACCTTTCCTTATCTTCGGTGCCTTGCCTTCTCTTACCTTACCTTTCCTTATCTTCGGTACCTTGCCTTCTCTTACCTTACCTTTCCTTATCTTCGGTACCTTGCCTTCTCTTACCTTACCTTGACTTATCTTTTGTACATTGCCTTCTCTTACCTTACCTTACCTTGCCTTACCTTTCCTTATCTTCGGTACCTTGCCTTCTCTTACCTTACCTTGTCTTATATCTTTTACATTGCCTTCTCTTACTTTACCTTACCTTGCCTTACCTTTTCTTATCTTCGGTACCTTGCATTTTCTTACCTTACATTGACTTATCTTTGTACCTTGCCTTCTCTAACCTTGCCTTGTTTTGTATCTTTTACCTTGCCTTCTTTACTCTACCTTACCTTGCCTTACCTTTGACACTGTTGGGATGAACATTCGGGCAGCAGGTGTGATATCGACGTGTTAAAACAATCCAGCACATTGCCACGTGGATATCACAACTGTAGCCCATGTGTTCATCCCAATGCGCCTTCAAATGAGCTGATCTCCCTGACGGAACTTTTGTCTGGCGCTGAGAAATTTCTGAGCTTTACGTCTACGTCTACATTTACATTTACGTTTACATTTACGTTTAATTTTACATTTACGTTTACGTTTACATTTACGTTTACGTTTACATTTACGTTTACGCTTTCGTTTACATTTACGTTTACGTTTACATTTACGTTTACGGTTACATTTACGTTTACGTTTACGGTTACATTACTCTTATTCAACTAAAATTTGACTCATCATTTTCTGACTAGCCTTCCCCCAAGCCACCATCCTCTGCATGCCTTGATCCTCTTCTCGGATCCTCCCCCATTCTCTGCTTTAAACGAGACCCATTGCCTTCAAATTCTATCCTCAAACTGATCGTCTTCCATCCACTGATCTGCTCCTCTTTTTTGCATCCTCATAGACGATCTAATCATGACATTTATAGCATCATAATGGTCTTATTACTTAAAGCGCCTTTGGAGGCTTTTAAAGGCGCCTCATAAACAGCCATATACATGCATACATGCATATACATATACACGTACATAAATACTTGCATCTAATTAACATTATGCACATATATGAGACACGCATGCATACATTATTTTGTAAAGATGTTTTCCTAAACTTCTAGGTTACTGGAAGTTGACAGCCCAGTTGTTAAACATTCCCATGAAATTCTTCCTCCCCTCTCCTCCCTCCCTCCTTCCCTCGTCCCTCCCTGCAGGGCTCCCAATTGCTCTCCGTATTTCTCTCTCCCTATCTTTTTCATTCTCTCTCTCTCTCTTTCTCTCCCTCTCCCTTTCTCTCCTTTCTTTCTCTCTCTCTCTCTCTCTCTCTCTCTCTCTCTCTCTCTCTCTCTCTCTATCTATCTACCTCTCTCTTTCTCACTTTCTCTCTCACTCTCTCTCTCGATCTCTTTCTCCCTCTCTCTTTCACTTTCCTTTCTTCTCTCCCTATCCCTCTCTCCCTCTCTCTTCCCCTTCCACGTGACCAACTGCTCTCCCTCCCTATGTATCAGCGCCTGACTTCGTCCAATGAGTGCGAGTAATTATCCGAGCCGAGTACCAACAACACACCCCCCACCAGACCCATATCCCCTCATCCTCTGAAGCACGGCGAATCGAGAGATGCTCAGAAAAGAAGAGGAGCAGAGATAGCATCCCATTCCTCATCCTTATCCACTTAGTTCCTCCCCCGCAGGACCCAACCAACGCAAATCGTCTTTTGTTTTCCTCATCCTCATCCTCATCCTCATCCTGCTTATCTCTGAGTAAATAGTGTTCTCGAAACTTCGGAAGACCTCTTCTCGTCTTCCGTTTCTATGTCGCTGTCTGTCTGTTGTTGTTATTACTATTATTATTATTATTAGTAGTAGTAGTAGTGGTAGTTGTAGTTGTTGTTGGTAGTTGTTGCTGTGGTAGGTAGTAGTAATAGTGGTAGTAGTAGTAGTTGTTGTTGTAGGTAGTAGTAGTAATAGTAGTAGTAGTATTCTAATTAATGTTATTATTATTATTATTATTATTATTGCTAATATTAATCATCATTATCATAATTATATCGTCTGATTGTTTGTACATCCAGGCATTTCATATAGGCACGCCGATATTATTATTATTATCATCATCATCATCATCATCATCATCATCATCATCATCATCATCATCATCATCATTATTATTATTATTATTATTATTATTATTATTATGTATTTTTTACGAATCCGTACTGTCCGCGTTACAAGCCGAGCGCTCTAATCCACGATTCCTCGTTCAGCCGATGGACCATATGGCGAGTTAACAAATGTCTTACTTACAAATGACTAACTTAGACACACAATGATTACCAAATTGTATCAACAGAACTGTCAACAACTTCTAATATTCAAAAACAAAGAGCAAACAATAAATAAATCTACTCTTATTGCATGCATTTTAAACAACAGAAATCAATCAAACCGTTACACAGCTCAGAAGTCTAGATGATACATTTTCAAAGTACTTGAGATACACTGCACTTAGGCCTATATATTTACAGGATTCGACCACCACTGAAATTAAGAACTTAGAAGATTAATTATTTTTAGTGCCAGGCTCATTTATAGGGCGAGATGGTTGCTTAAAAGAGGTCGCCTAAAACATTACCACACAATTGATGTCTACAAATCGTTGAGGCACACTTCAATTAATTCACCTCTAGGAAATAGTAGCTCACCCTTAACCTTTCGACCCCGAGGGCGAGTGGATAATCGTAATCGTAATCGTAATCTCGAGATTTCTACAGCACCCATAGAAAGCTAAGTCGCGGAAACCAGCTTATTCACAGGCGCTCAGTCAAAATAAAATCGATAGGCAAAAGGGTTCCGTTCCAGGTCAAGATCCAGGAATCAGCCAGTCAGACGGTCGGCTACGGTAGATGATATTTGAAGAGAGATAAGGGGAAGATGAAGAATCAGGAAAAGATTTTTGAAAAAGAAATGTTTTCAGTCTTGGGTGAAAGACCATCGCAGAAACTGAAATAGGCGAAGTGTTGGTGAGTTCGTAAGATGGATCAGATAATTGTCGTAATATTTCAGAGACGATTTTTCATACCTTTCCTCTCCTCTGCGCAGTTTTCCATCATCCAGCAGCTAAGCAAGACAGAAGCGATTAAATATTTTGAAAAGTAATCCATAGCTTTGCAATTTATTAATCCTATAACGACAGCTAATCCTGCTACTAATCCTGCTATTTCTATTCCGATTTTCGCAATTCGATGCGTCGTAACTGGGTCGTGTCAAAGTTCACGCGTATGGTGACGGAGATGCCATCGACCATTCAAAGGCTTGTGTTCGTCTAGCAACGACTTAGTTCTGTTCTGGGTTTGCGTAGAGCAGAGCGTTCGACTCGGAATGTCTGTAATCGCTCACGGCAAGTGCGATAATGGCAGGCGCCTCGGTTTATGAGCGTTGCGTATGCGGCGTACAGTGTGCTGCCAACCTGGCTTATCGCAAATTGCACCAGGCTTTGTACATGGGAGCCCGTGTGTGTGTGTGTGTGTGTGTGTGTGTGTGTAAGCATTTACTGTATGTATGTATTGTATTGTATATATGCATGCATTGTATGCAAGTATTGTATGTGCGTACGTATGTATGTAATAAGTTTATATATTGTCTTGTAGGCATGTATGGATTGTATGTATGTATTCTATGTATGTATGTATGTATGTATGTATTGCCATATTCATGACTTGTATGCATG
Source organism: Norana najaformis (assembly GCA_964023275.1). Taxonomy (NCBI): domain Eukaryota; kingdom Metazoa; phylum Annelida; class Clitellata; order Crassiclitellata; family Hormogastridae; genus Norana; species Norana najaformis. Next base: position 1,861,489 of record OZ029916.1, on the reverse strand, counting down.
TATCTATTGTACATATTTATTTTATTTATGTATTCCTAGTATGTATGTATGTATACATGGTTTGTATGCATGTATCTATCGTATGTAGGTATTCTATGTATGCATGCATGTATGTATGCATGTATGTATGCATGTATTGTATATATGTATGCATGCAAGCATGTATGTGTATATGCATTGCATGTATGCATGCATGTATAGTATGTATGTATTGTATGTGTGTTAAAGTATAATATGTATGTACGTATGTATTCAGTATACATTTATTTATTTGTATGTATGTATGTCTGTATGTCTGTTTGTTTGTTTGTGTTTTCCTTCATGGTTGTGTATTTGGATCGGGGCATTTTATAGCGCCTTTGAAATCTGCCAAAGCCCTGTTCAGTATTCCAACTGCTGGAGGACAAGAAGGGTAATTTGCTTTCCACGGAATTCAGAACTCAACAGTTTTATTTTAGAGCAGGCCAATGACGTCATTAGCCGGTACCAGGTTTCGTGACTCGCTCTCCCTCCCTGTGGATATGTCTGGGAATATCCACGTGTGTATGTGTGTGTATTTGTGTGTATGTGTGTGTTTGCGTGTATTTATGTGTGTTTGTGTCTGTGGTTGTGTGTGTGTAATGGTGTGCGTAGGTGTGGTTGCCTGCGTGTGTGTGCGTGTGTGTATGTGTGCCGGTGTATGTGTGTGTTTGCGTGTGTGTGATTGTGTGCGTGCGGGTAATTGTGTGCGTGTGTGGATTGTCAGTGTCTTTGTGTTAGTGGGTTTGCCTATGTGGCTGTGCTTGTATGGGTGCTACTGTGTATTTTATGAGCCTGTATCTCTTCTATGTTGTATCAGTGTGTGTGATATCATATCCACATGTGTTCTCTGCTTGTTTGCTTGTGTTTATGTCCTTGTCAGCGTCTGTTTGTGTTTTTGTTTGTGTGTCTATGCAAATGTGTTTCCACTTGGCTTACGGCGCGAGGAGTAAAACAACATCAAGATTTGAAACTGGATCTAGAGTCTGTTAGAGATTCTTAAACATTGTAGATTTGAGTGTAACAGTAAGCGTAAAAGTAGCGTGGCCGGAAGGTTCAACTCGACAAAATGTCTAGAAATTAACTTAGCCACTGAGCCTTGCAACCCGACACCTTTGTCTGGTCACTGAAAGAGACCACTGTATTTCCTAACTATGAACCTCAGTGGCTGTATGTATGTATGTACGTACGTATGTATGTATTATGTATGTATTATGTATATATGTTTTATGTATGTTTTATGTATGTGTGCATGTATGTATGTATGTACATATATATGTGTATGCATGTAATACGTATGAATGTATGTATGCATGCATGTATTATGTATGTATGTGTGTATGTATATATATGCATGTCTATATGTATATTTGCCGCATTTTTGAACCTCTAAAAGTTACTGAAGCATTTTTATCTGATAGTATCCTTTGTTGCATGTTGACACTATGTGTTGAGTTCTGAAGACATTGACCGTTTAAATCTAAGTCCAAATTCCAATTCCTTTCATTGAATAATAAGAAGCCGGCCATCTAGCGTCGAGTGCACGTATGATGGTCGGGGTCCACGTGGTAATTTCCTAGTATATATTGTCATCGGTTGCAGTCGGCGCAAGGGATATCCGCACTGGATAGGGTAAGGTTTTCTAGACTGGGTAAACTAGGCTGGGTTTGGCATTGGATATGTCACGTAACTAATAAAGATGATACGAGAAAAAAATGTTTTATGGAGATGTGTTGTGTTCTTTGGGTTGAAGAATATTCGGCTTAAGCGCAGACACTACAGTAGGAGCTCAGCAACAGGATCAACTGACATAGCTTCAGTGGGGTTTACCTCACTAGATGGAAATTTTTAAATCGCCAGTATGGCCCGAAATGTCAATGAAGGCCACTGGGGTGAAAGACGGACGTCTTAACAATCGTCAGTGGTATTAAAAGCTCTTAAAGGCGGAACAACAGGAATCCATTTGCAAAATGTGGTCCTACGTTCATCCATCCATCCATCCACCCACCCATTTATCCATCCATTCATTTATCCATCCATCCATCCATCCACCCACCCACCCATCCATTTTTCCATCCATCCATCCATCCATCCATTCATTCATTCATTCATCCATCTATCCATTCATCCATCCATCAATCCACCCATCCATCCATCCATCCATCCATCCATCCATCCATATATACACACATAGATAGATACATCCATTCAATCATTCACCAACCTATTCACTTATTCACTCATCCATTCATTACTTCCGATCGCCCATCCATCCCTCTATCCATCTGCCCTTCCATCCATTCATTCATTCTTTCGTTCGTTCGTTCATTCACTCATTCATTTTTTAGTAAATTTCTATAGCGCATCTTTTAGAATTTCTCAGAGGGATTTCTAGGCATTTCTGCGCCACTGCCTTTAGTCGGATAGTGCCAGTCCCAAGCCTGTATAAAGGAGGAGGGCAACGTCAGCGGCCTTTGATGTCATAAGATGTCGTTAAACCTTGGAACTACTACTAAGACAGGAACTATCGCCTTTTTGTTACACAGTCACATTCACAAGATGTCATTAAAGACTGCATAAGAGTACAATAAACTCCCGTCAGAATTACGACAATTATCTGATCCATCTTACGAACTCACCAACACTTCATCTCTTTCAGTTTCTGCGCTGGTCGTTCACTCAAGACTGAAAACATTTCTTTTCCAAAAATCTTATCCTGATTATTCATCTTCTCCTTGCCTCTCTTCTCGCGTCAATTTCAAATATCATCCACCGTAGCCGTCCGACTGTCTGATTTCTGGATCTTGACCTGGAACCGAACCCATCTTGCCTATCGCCTTTGTTTTGACTGAGCGCCTGTGAATAAGCTGGTTCCCGCGACTTAGCTTTCGTTGGGCGCTGTAGAAATCTCGAGATTGCGATTCAACTGAATGTTATCTTTCTAACAGTGTCTGAGTCTCGGTTGCTGGTCCTCGACTTTGGAATTCGCTGCCCAGTTCTGCCAGTTCTTTGATGTCATTCAGGTCTAAACTTAAGACTCTTCCAACTTACTTACCCACCATAGCCTAACTTCTGGTTTCTCTGACCTATAGGAATTCAACCCGCCTTCCCCAACGGATTATGATGTCTTTCTCTTGAAGCGACCATCGATGTTTAGTGCATTATGACAACGGCGCTATAAAAGTCATTGAATTAGATTAGATTGGGCCAGACGGATTAGATTAGATCAGAAATCTTACTGCCTTGAATAATGGCCCAATGATGACCTTATCTTAGTGGCGACTTCAAGCGAAAGAGCCAAGTAGTTCGCCAAAAACGTTAATGGGAATGTTTACATCAAATTTGGCTCTATTGTTAATTCAAGGATTGATAATAGATAATAATTGATAGTAGATAGGTTACTTAAAAAAATATGAAGTACACTTAACTCCGAAACTGCCGTACTTCTGGTATCCAAGCCTGGATAAAGGAGGAGGGCGACGTCAACGGCCTTTGATGCCATAAGATGTCGTGAAACATTGGAACTACTGCTACATGTACTACTATGAAATATACTTAAAATAGCTGGATCTTTTTGGGCTCGCAACATGATAAACATCTCTAAATGTCTGTCACCAGGTCGATTGCGTCTAGGTACGAGCATTTGGCCACTCCCACTAAAGAGTCGTACAGCCGGTACGCGGTGAGGTAGTCAATCCTCTTTCACAGGCCCTATCCCGACTCCTTCCTCTTATCTCTCTTTCAGCTCCAACCCACCGTAGCCGCCACGCTGTCTCTCTGCCTGACTTTTCCATTTTGACCTGGAACCGAACCCTTTTGCCTGTCGATTTGGTTTTGACTGAGCGCCTGTGAATAAGCTGGTCCCCGTGTCGTGGCTTTCGTTGGGCGCTGTAGAAAGCTCGAGATTACGATTAAGATATTCCAGTATTGATTTTAAGGAAAAATCTTCCAATACTATGCTGCCAGTTGTCTCTGCTCTGGGTCTGTTTCAAGACTAAATCTTGTTCTCATACAAAGAGAACTAAACAAGACCTAAAAATTTGCGTTCTGACACATAATGCTACAGTTTTCAAGCTGCAGTCTTGCAGTGAAATTTTGAAAAGAGTCAGCTGGAATTGATTATTTAATTCCAAATTGCCTTGACTTACAACCTCTTTCAAATGTAACAGAGTTCCATTTTAGACCTGATTGCTTAAAAGCCAACTGTTAGTTGCTCCGAAATGAGCTTCTCGGATTCACCAAAGTCCCAAGTGAGAACCCTGATTCTGTTCATGGCTCGTATGTGAAAAACGAATGCTTGCGCGAAAATAATTTTACTATTTTATCGTTTATCTTTGTTGGATTTTATCACAATGCGTGTTTGAAAGCAACAGTGTTACGCCACTGCTGTGTAGGCAAACTAGCCAAAGAAAAGTTTTATTTGATTATATTACCAATTTTCTTTTCTTTCAGTTGAGATGTTTCCAATAGTCAAGATTCATTAAATATTCTCCGTAACTCTTTGTCTCCATCTGTAGGCCTATTGTTCGTTAATAGGCAGCCCTACATAAGCGAAACTCCGATTCCTTTTATTGTATATATGCTGTTTGTACCCAATTAACCTATTTTGCATTTACCCACACAGTTTGGCTAAAGAATTCGAATTTGTTCATGTGTCACAAATCGAAAGCACTTTTCGACTTGTTTTTTTCCCGCTCTATCCATCGTGAAACCGACGATTAAAAGGATTAAGACATGAACACAAACGGAAATGTTCCGAAGAGCTGTACATCAAGGATAGAACCACTTTCAATTGTACCTATAGCGCCATAATGAGACCAATACTGAACTATAGGTGCGAACATAGACTGATTTTTAAGTAAAATAAAGTAACTAACGTTTTTGCGTTACCATTACTTCATAAAAGTAGCCTAATCCGTTACCGTTGCCTCGTAAAAGTAGTCGTTACCGTTTTCGTAAAAGGGAATTCATTACTACTGCGCGATATGTTATACTTATGTTATATGTTATGCTTTGCTATGTATCATGCCATTTATGTAGCGCCTTTAAAGGACCTATCGATGCGGTCTTCGACTGTCTAAATGAATCCATCAGTCGTCAACATGCAATTCGAGGTGGCAAATCTGATAGACGAATTGTTTGTTCAACGTAGTTGTTCTTGAATCGTTGACAAGTCCACGGTCTTTCCGAGATTCCGAGGGGCCAGGGCCATTGCAAATACAAGGCCCCGATCTCGAAGCATTCACTCCATAATCCTACAAAATCGCAGCTGTGAACTATAATACAAAAAGGAGAAATAAATATTAATAAATAATAAAATAAATTTTAAAAATTCGACAGATTTGTTGATGGTTATCGAAATCATAAATAGAAAATCTTTGATTTGAATCAGAATATTTCTTTCTTATTTTAAAGCAGACAAAAACAGTATTTAAACATGAGGCCCCTTACCATGTGAGGCCCAGGCCAAGTGGTCCTGCTGGCCCCCCTCTGATATGGCCTGGACAAGTCAGTCCCTCGCTTGGAATCGGATCGATGCTGAATGGGATCGTTATGTCTCTCTCCGGACAACCTGAAACCTTGCTCACCTATGAATCGAAGGTCTGAGACAACATTTCAGGTCGAACGGGTAAGAAACTTAGCCAGCGATGATGAACGGATTTCTGGGAAGACAGTTTTAATATTGCCGCTCCAACTTGATTATTTGTCTGTGCAAGATGGCGGAGTCCGCTTGGCGTTTTGCCAAGTTTCGTATGTTGTCAGACATCTTTGTTGGCGTAATGTTGAATCTGAATGCAATGTAAAATCAGATGTTGTGTTTGGCGTAGTGCCAATTTGTGGCGTAGTTTCAGATGATTCCTTGGCTTAGTGCCAAATGTATTTGGCGCAGTGCCAAATGTTTTATTAGATGTATTTGGTGTAGTATCAAGGTTTTGTTTGATGTAGTGTCAGATGCTTTGTTTGGCGTAGTGTAAAATTGTTGCGTAGTCTCACATGCTTCCTTTGGCATAGTGCCAAATGCATTTGGCGTAGTGCCAGCTGCCTGTTTTGGCGTAATGCCAAATGTATGACTTGGCAAATCTTCCAACTACCTGAAAACCCAATGTCGATGGTTTGCTGATCATCCCATGTCTTCCACTTATGATGAGTGGACTCGTGACCACGACGATTTATCAGTTACTGATCTTTACAGGAGTCCACGTGGATAAATTTTATTACTTCTGAAAACAATGAAACAACACAAATTATGTAACTCAATGGATGGATGGATGGATGGATGGATGGATGGATAAACGGATGGATGGGTGGATGGATGGATGGATGAATGAATTGACGGACGGATGGATACAAAATTAGAAGGATAGCAGGAAAGAAGGTGAGATAGAAATAAAGACAGAATGAGTATAAATAAAAGTTAGATAGATGGAAAGGCAGACAGAGCAGAAAGGCATCCAGACAGACAGACAGACAGACAGAAAGGACCGAGGGAGACAGAGAAATAGACACAGACATAGAGAGACAGATAGGAAACAGTAGGAGGGGCAGCAGGATTACTACAACCATCGAGCTCCAATCTGCACTGCTACAGCGCGTTGCTACATGCCTCGGTCGCAAAGCATTTCGGGTAATACTCTCGACGCCGGCACACCAAAAAATAAAACGGTCTAGAGCTCGGATGACGCAAATCGGTCTTCCGGGTGCAGGGCTAGGCAAAGGGAGCCGGGCAAACGACGGGTCTAGAGTTACAAGCATATCACCTGTAAGCCGCTATCGTACACTAGAAGCCATTAAATGCACATTTCATGTTTTGGCTTTACATCTAGAAACCACCCACCAACGCCCCACCAAACTCAGATATATACATTGATATGTATAACATCATATATATATATATATGGTGTTACATATAAATCAATGAATATATTTATATATGTATATATGCATACATCAATGCATATATAAATATATACATTGATTTACATGGAACGCCATATATTTATATTTTTGTGATGTGTATGTAGTTATATATTAGATCGAAATATATATGCATTGATGTGTATAAGTAAACATACATATTTTTCGATCTAATATATAACTACATACACACTCTAAACACGTATATTAATGTTTTCAAATAACTATGTAGATATATATTTGACATCCGCTAATACAGGTCACCACCTGGAAGTCATATATATTTCATAATCAATCGATCACCAATATTACAATCGTCTACATAAGAAACAAATGTTATCAGTGAAATCACAAGGAAATAAGCATTCCGACGTAGTTTATAGATATTACTATAGATACGAGGATTGTATAGAACTATAGATATATATAATATATATAATATAGATATTCAGATGTGGGACACGGTGGTGTAATGGTATGTTTCGTGCCTCGTAACCGGAGGGTTGCGGGTTCGAATCTGCCTCAAGCCACTGCGTAGCGACCTTGGACAAGTTGCTCACCCACAACTGTCTGTGAGGAAGGCAACGGGAAACCACCTCACTCATCTCAACCCCGGGTGGCATAAAGCCAATGGACCTGCCATCGGGCAGAGAACTCATTATCAGATACTCAGATAGAGATTAAATAAATGTGTCGTCATTAATTAAAGTAGATACCTGCTTGCAGTCGTGGGTGGCATGTTTTGAATTTTCTATTGTAGTGGATGTACGCTTATATGACTTGCAACAGAGCCTTCTTCGATAAGAAGTGCAGTCGGCCATTTTGAAAACAACTCGAAACTAAAGAGGCCGTGTAATTGAATGTCGTTCATACGTGACAGCATTCGCTCGTTTCAGAAGATTCAATGGTAGCAGCAAAAACTCAGTGTGGATAGAAGACTTTGAAGTATTTCTTCAATGTGTGGAAGCCTTGCGTATATCCATGTATGTGTTTTTGTGCGGAATTGTATGTGTGCATGTATGTTGGCTTGGATCGATAGACGGACGGATGGACGGTTGAATGGATGGATGGACCGAAGGATTGAATGAATGAATGTGTGGGTATGTGGATGAATAGAAGGACAGGTGAATGAATGCATATATGTTAATATGTATGTCTGGATGGATGAATGGATGGAGGAGTAATGGATGCACCGGCAGGTATGTATGTATCTAGATACTCTAAGTATGTGTATGTATGTATGTATGTATTCATGCATTGTATGTATGTATGTACGTATTCATGCACTGTATATATGTATGCATGTATGTATGTATGCATGCATGCATGCACGTATCTTTGTAGTTTTATGTATGTATATGCGTATGTATGCGTGTATTTGTGTATGTGTGTATGTCTATGTATGCATGTAAAGGGGTGTATGTATGTATCATGTACGAATGTATGTATGAATATATGTATGCATGTATGTACACATGTATATATATGCATGTATGTATATTATGTGAGTATATGTAGGTCAGTATGTATGTATGTTTGTATGCAGTGCGACAGAAGACACCCAAGGGAGAATAAGTAAGCTGAACCAGTAGGCTTAAATCCACAAGTGAAAGATATCAACAAAGACTTACAGAGGCGCTACATAAGTCATTAAATGGACAGTGCATTGATAAACTGGTACTTAAACGTGAACTATTAGCTGTGTAGCCAACTTTGAGAGCGAGCGATAGTATGATTTAAGTGCCATTATGGAACGATATAGTGATAAGTGCTCCTCGTCTCATAGTCTCGTGACCTCGAGTTCTCTTAGTCTCGTAGTCTCGAGATCTCGTGGTCTCGTAGTGTCGTCATCTTGGTTTTGGCGAGGTGAGAGGGTTAATATTTTGCGCGAAGTTCTTGTATGGAGTCATTTTAACTTTTTAGAATCAGTTTTGCTCGCAGTTGCTCGCCTTGTTCCTCAGCTTCTTCCAAGATCTTTATTTACAGGCTAAATGTCTTCAAAATTAAATTAAATTAAATAAATAAATGTACACGTTTTTCTATAGCGACCCTATGGTCTTGACCCTGCTCATTTTTCAGAGAATTTATCGAGTGAGATCCTTCACCACCGCTGCCCGTTTGAATGGGCGCAACATCATTTAAGGTCCCCGTGTAGCCTGAGATTTCACTGGTTATCTTTTCCAGCTCGGGTCCAGTTTAAAGTTACTGTCCTTTTATCCAGATCGCTTCGTGGTCTAGCACCGAGCTATCTTGCTGACCTTTGACCTCTAATCACACATAATCCCACCGATCTATCTTGCTGACCTTTGACCTCTAATCACACACAATCCCACCGATCTATCTTGCTGACCTTTGACCTCTAATCACACATAATCCCACCGATCTATCTTGCTGACCTTTGACCTCTAATCACACAAAATCCCACCGATCTATCTTGCTGACCTTTGACCTCTAATCACACAAAATCCCACCGATCTATCTTGCTGGCCTTTGACCTCTAATCACACATAATCCCACCGAGCTATCTTGCTGACCTTTGACCTCTAATCACACATAATCCCACTAGGATAAACTTAAGATCAGCCTCCTCGGGCCAACTATTAGTTCCAATTTACCAAAAAAGACACTATTTCGTGCCTTTTTATACCCTGGTCCATATCTAGCTTTGAGGGAACCTTCTTTTTCTCTTATTTCATTTCGCAAACATCTGAAGACTCTTATCTTTTTCTAAGTACTCGCGCTTTTGAGGTGAATTAATAAAATAGCGCGATATAAAGATCTGATTAATAATAATAATCTGTTTTACTCCGTTATCTTATTGAATTAGTTAATTAATTCTTTTTCTCATCATTTCTTTTTAATTAATTATTTTTTAGCAGCAATAATAGGGCCGGAACTCTAATAGACATCAATTAAACGCAATACTTTAAACACCTCGTTTAATTTTTAACTCTCCGTATGGCTAGAACAAATAAAACCAGTCATGGTTAGAACTCCGCCACTGCCTTGTTTGGGGGTAGTGCCAGTCCCAAGCCTGGATAAAGGAGGAGGGCGACGTCAACGGCCTTTGATGCCATAAGATGTCGTTAAACTGAGGAACTACTACTAAACCAGAAAAACTCCGCCACTGCCTTGTTTGGTGGTAGTGCCAGTCCCAAGCCTGGATAAAGGAGGAGGGCGACGTCAACGCCCTTTGATGCCATAAGATGTCGTTAAACTGAGGAACTACTACTAAACCAGAAACAAGTAAGCTTCAACATATCATGTAAGGTCATGTCGACGTCAACGGCCTAAGTAGCCACAAGATGTCGTTAAACAATAGAAAGTACTACTAAGCCAGGAACGAAGTCGGGTGGCGCCAGTCCTAAGTCAGACGGCTACGGTGGGTGGTGATTGCTATAATACTAGACATTTTGTATGCTACAGGACAAAATAGTGTGCGGTTGTAAGAGATATTACTCTTCAGAGCGGCACCGACTACGGCGAGTAATGGCGGCGATTGGCAAGTGCGCGCGCGCATGCGTATCGCCAAGCCATTAGGATTATTGGACGGAAGCGGAAGTAGGGTCGGGTACCAGACTGGAAACGGAAGTCGACGAGGGCGACATCTTCCGGTCTGTCTACGCTCGACGAAGATTATGGATGACATAGCGCCCATAATCCATTAACCCCTTTCTACGTTCGTGGCATCAGGCAGGAAGATGCAACTGCTGCTGATGCTGGAAAAAGAAGAATGAAGAGATGTCGAGGCGAGCAGACGATGATACTAAACAGAAGGTGCGTGGAAAACGTGAGGGAATGGAGTGCTGTGGAAGGGAGTAAAGAATAAAGAACGGAAGAAATGAACGATGTTCTTTATTCATTCATTTTTTACTTCCTTCATTCCTTCATTCCTTTTGGAAGAAAGGAATGGAGAACAAACAGACATACATATACATACATACACATGCATACATACATACATAAAAACATACATACAAACATATATACATACACATATATACATATATACACATGCATACATACATACATAAAAACATACATACAAACATACATACATACACATATATACATACATACACATGCATACATACATACATACACATATATACATACATACACATGCATACATACATACATACACATGCATACATACATACATACATACATACACATACATACATACACATGCATACATACATACATACATACATACACATGCATACATACATACATAAAAACATACATGCAAACATATATGCATACACATATATACAAACATACACATGCATACATACATACATAAAAACATACATACAAACATATATACATACACATATATACATACATACACATGCATACATACATACATACACATATATACATACATACACATGCATACATACATACATACACATATATACATACATACACATGCATACATACATACATACACATGCATACATACATACATACATACACATGCATACATACATACATAAAAACATACATGCAAACATATACATACACATATATACATACATACACATGCATACATACATACATAAAACATACATACAAACATATATACATACACATATATACATACATACACATGCATACATACATACATACGCATATATACATACATACACATGCATACATACATACATACACACACAAACATACATATATACACATGAAGAACGCAACCAAGAGAAATAGAGAACAGGAATAGAGAACAGGAATAGAGAATGGAACGCAACGGAAGGAACGAAACGGAACGAAAATAAACGGAGGGAAACGATCGCAGGATGTTATAAGCCGAGCTAAATTAAACAGACGAAGGACGTAAACACACAACGAAAATCGGTGGAAAAGAAAGCAAATGGATCCAAGATAAACCGATAGGAAATTAAAGGAACCCAGATTTACGGGAAGATATCAGAATCGAAGGAACTGATTAGGAACAGAATCATTGGAACTATACACGTGAACAGAATTTTAGGAACTGTATAGGAATAGAATCTTGGGAACTATAGAGGTGAATAGAATCATAGTAACTGAATAGGAAGAATCGTAGAAACTACAGACGTGAATAAAATCAAAGGAACAGAGCAGGAATATAATCCTAGAAACTTTAGACGTGAATAGAATCATAGGAACAGAACAGGAACAGAATCCTAGAAACTTTAGACGTGAATAGAATCATAGGAACAGAACAGGAACAGAATCCTAGAAACTTTAGACGTGAATAGAATCATAGGAACAGAACAGGAACAGAATCCTAGAAACTTTAGACGTGAATAGAATCATAGGAACAGAACAGGAACAGAATCCTAGAAACTTTAGACGTGAATAGAATCATAGGAACAGAACAGGAACAGAATCTCAGAAACTACGTAAGAACATAATCTCAACTGCAACATACTGTAGGTACAGAATTTTATGAAATGGATAGGAACATATCCTAGGAACTGCAGAATCTTAGGAACTGAACATGAATCTTCTCACAGAAGCTGAACAGGAACAAATAAAAAGAAACCAGGTAGTAACAGCATCACAAGAATCGCATTATTACACATCAACTTAGGAACCGGATAGAAACGTAATCACAGGAACCGGATAGGAACGCAACTGTAACCAACGGAACAAAGAAAACAAGAGATAAAGTGAGAACGACCGATAGCAGAACCGAACAGAAAGATTATTCCTGGTTTCATGTAGTAAGACTTTATATAGCGACACTACAGCGAGAAACTCCCAGAAATAGCAGGCCATTTATATAGCGTCACTACAAAGGGAAACTCGCAGAGATAAGAGAAACCTGGTTCGCGATAAAGTAAACAACGGTTTTGGATCGGAGCAGTGCACATTCATCAGATAGAAATACCACTCACCTTAGAGCAAGCAGGTAGGAGTTTAGAAGGTCGAAAAGGAAATAGAACAGTGAAACGGAACATACAAGCATATACGTATGTATGTTTGTATGTATATATCTATGTAATTATTTATGTATTTATGTATATATGTATATATTTATATATTATGTATGTATATATGTATGTATTTGTGTAGATATGTATATCTATGTATGTATGCATGTATGTATATGTCTATGTATTTTTGTCTAGGTATATATCTATGTAATTATGTATGTATTTATGTATGTATGCATGTATATATTTGAGTGTATATATGCATATTTATGTATGTATGTATGTGAATGTATGTATGTATGTTTGTATGTATCTCTATCTGTATGTATGCATTAACGTCCGTTTGTCTGTCTGTCTGTATGTATGTATGTATGCATTTATGTATGTATCTGATTGCAAGTACAGCTCCTTTAAGTAACTCTCGAAAGCACAGAAAAGTATATCATAAGCTTATCTCAAAATTCAAACAGTGGCCACATTAATCAGTGGCCTGCGACCATCGATTGATGCCTAGTGCATAACGATAACAGCGCTGTACGAATCAATACATTGGGTTAAACCACAGTCAATAATTACAAAGCAAACTGGATCAATACCCGATCTCTGATCGAACTCCTTCCGTAGGCTGGTCGCGATCGCTCGGTCGACACCTGATCGGCACCACGGCTCCCGCTGCACTGCGCCCCGTCTCAGCGACTCTGCGCTTGTTGAGAAGGCGAGTATCGACCCTCCCTCCGCTAGTCCCTGCGTGGAGTCCTGCGTTGGGAGGAGCTCTACCGGTGTGGTGCACGATTGGTTCCAGGCCGGTAAAAGTTCGAGATTATTGTGATTGGTTCACGTGACTAGGATGTTTGTACTTATCTGCCTCTGTCATTCGTTAGTCAGAATCACGTGGTGTTCTAATTACTCCCGAGAAAGTGCAGACTGTATTGTGATTGGTTTATGTGACTAGGACGTTTGTGGGCATCTGCCTCTGTCATTCGTTAGTCAGAATCACGTGGTGTTCTAATTACACCTACGGAAGTGCAAACTGTATTGTGATTGGTTCACGTGACTAGGTAAGTATAGATTGCGTTGGCGACTGCCTGGGCTTCCATTTCTCCACTTGCTGAAATATAGTTTCCTGTCAAATGTTGCTCGCAAGGCTACGGTAATTCGTTAAAATTCGCCCAACTATGCTGTGCCAAAAGTGGGCCGACTCGGAACTGTCTTCGCACTGGACTCGATTTGGCACGACACCGTCCGACTCGACCAGACGGCAGGCGATGAATGTCCCGGATAATTCAACTTGTGGTCGAAGCGGGCAGATTCTAATTAGCAATTACGAACCGAACCGTAAATTATGACCCAGGAGCCCTCCCCCACCTGCTAGGTCCACTCCTTCCCTCGCCCCCTCGATTGCACGCCCTTCTCCCCCCTGTCAATTACGACCAACCGAGAAAAGCCGGCGAATTAGGAAAACGCCTTCTCATTCCTCGCCTCTCTGTCTCTGTCAGTGTATGTGTCTTTGTCGCTCTGTGTGTCTCTATCTGTCTGTCTTTCTCTGTGTCCTGTCTTTTTAGCTGTGTCTCACTCTATTTCTTCCTCTCCATGTTACCAATACATGTCTCCATCCTTCCCTCTCTGACTCTCTCTGTCTCTCTCTGATCTGCCTCTCTCTCTCGCTTACTCATTCTTTCACTCCTTTCTCTCTCTCTCTGGCTGTCTCTGTCTGTCTGTCTGTCTGTCTCTCTCTGTCTCTCTCTGATCTACCTCTCTCTTTCGCTTACTCATTCTTTCACTCCTCTCTCTGTCTCTCTCTCTGTCTCTCTCTCTCTGTCTCTGTCTCTCTCTCTCTCTCTCTGTCTCTCTCTGTGTCTCTTTCTGTCTCTCTCTCTCTCTCTCTGATCTGCCTCTCTCTTTCGCTTACTCATTCTTTCACTCCTTTCTCTCTCTCTCTCTCTCTCTCTGTCTCTCTCTGTCTCTTTCTCTTTCTGTCTCTCTCTGTCTCTCTGTCTGTCTGTCTCTCTCTCTCTCCTTTCCTTCTCCGCCTCCATCTATCTCTCTTTCTTTCTCTTTATACTTCTCCTTTGCTCCGTCTCTTCACAGCCATCAACTCCACCTCTTCTAAAAAAATCCGAGTTTAACCCCCTACCTGTCTGTCTATCTCTGTCGATCGATCGATCGATCGATCGATCGATCCACCCATCCATCCACCGTCCCACCCACCCACCCACCCATCCATTCATCCATCCACCCACCCACCCACCCATCCATCCATCCATCCATCCATCCACCCACCCACCCATCCACCCATCCTTCCATCCATCCATCTACCCATCCACCCATCCATTCATCCATCCATCCCTCATTTCTAACACCTCCCCGCTTCATTATCACAGCAAATTATTTCTCCATTCTGTACCACCTTCCTCCTTCCGTTCAATCGAAACCCTGCCTGTTCGTCTCTCCCATTTAAGTAGCTCCTTTAAAAACCCTCTCGAAGTTCCAAGCAAAGGTTGCCAGCTCTTTGTAAACAGAAAATTAGCGTCGCGATGCCTCCTTGTTGCATAGAACCTCAAATTAAGTGAAAGCGTCAACAAATTGGGTAAACAAACCCCTTCCTCACAAGGTCAAAGTTCACTTGAACAGGTCACAATTGTGGAACACCATATGGTTCGTTTCGTTCTCTAATTGTTGCCCCTTATTTATATAGCGCCGTTTCCTGATGGCTGATACTCCCACGCATCGCCCTTTCTCCTCAGCGCCGGGTGTTCGACTCCGGGTGTCTCTTGTGAGATTGACAACAGGTTGTCAAGCCATGCAACCAGCATGGAATGGTTGTCCAGTTGTCGTTGCCTAAGTGCTTCAGCCGAAAGATGGACCACGATTCTCATAGCATTCATTTGTTCGTTCACTCGTTCAATCATTCATTCATTCATTCATTCATTCAATCATTCATTCATTCATTCATTCATTCATTCATTCATTCATTCATGTAGTTTTATTTAATTCATCCATAAGATCAGTCAGTGTATTATTCATTAAGTTATTAATTCATTAAGTAGTTAACTCATTAATTCGCTAATCAATTCGTTAATTCATCGAGTCAGTAATTCAATAAGCCATCAATGCATCAACTAATTAATTATTTCTTTATTTAATACTTTATTCGTTTGTTCATTCATTCATCCATCCATCTATCCATCCATCTATCCATCCATCTATCCATCCATCCAACCAATCATTAAGTTATTAATTCTTTAAGTAGTCAATTCAATAATTCGATAATCAATTCATTAATAATTAATTGAGTCAGTAATTCAATATGCCACGAATGCATTAGTCAATTAGTCAATTAGTCAACTATTCAACTGGTGAATCAATTAATTAATTAATCGATCAATCAATCAATTAATCAAATCAATCAATTAACTAACTAACTAACTAATTCCTTCTTTCGTTCATTCATTCATTCATTCATTCATTCATTCCTAAAGCCAGCCTAGAGTGATACAGCTGATACGAAACCTCACGTTCAGCTAACGAAACAAAGACGTTTTATTGATTTTTCCCAGACGCGGCACCGTCAGTCATCGATCTTTGCTAAGCAACGACCTTTAGACCTTTCGACTGCCGATAAGACACTAGACAGGATATAATATCACCTGAAAAACTTTCAATTTTCAAAAGCATATAAATCAAGAATTATTTATTTTTGAGTACTTCAGTGCTCGCGGTGAAAAATAAGTTACTGCCTTAATAACATAGCCATCCATCCATCCATCCATCCGTCCAACCATCCACCCACCCACACACCCACCACCCATACATCCAACCATCCATTCATCCATACATTCATACATATATACATAAATATATCCATAAATACATACATACATACATGCATCCATCCATTTATTCATTCATCCATCTATCCATCCATACAGCCATCAATCCATCCATCCATCCATACATTCATACATCCATACATACACACATACATCCATTTATTCATTCATTCACCCAACAATTCATCCATCCACTCATTCATTCATCCAACTCGCCCATGCATACCTACCCCATCCATCCACCATCGCCCCACTCACCCATCCGTACACGCACCCACAACACCAGCATCAACCAAAGCCCAATTAAGCAACCTTAATCAATACCCAAGCTCAAGCACCTCCACTCTCTCACCCTCCCTCTCAGGCCCCCATCCATCGCAGACTCCCTCACTCCCTTCAAGACTGCCTTCAATCCATTCCCAAGTACTCTCGGGTTACACAGCCGTTTGCTAATTAAAACTCCCTCATTAAGAAGCGCTCGCCGCTCGCATTACTCTAAGCGTACACCGAAAAAACTCAAGCCGTGTCATGTTCCGACAGAGTCGAACCTGTCACGTGACGTAACGTAGCCGTGATTTATATAGCGCCCACGAAAAAAACTCCGCCAATGTTATGTGACGCAACATGGTGTAGTGTTACGTGATTTGCTATGATGTAATGGGAACGCATCGTTTATGTGATTTAATGTGATACGAAATATCTTAATGTGATGTGACTTTATGAGATTTTCTTTCATTTGGTGGCATGGAACGTGATTTAGGGCTAAATCATTTGATTTGGCTTGATCTGATCCGCCCTCGTATGCTGAGGCTAAGAAAGATGAAGTCGCTAACACTGCATACTTATCGCTGCCTCTCTATGGTTGTCTTAAGGGACTGATCTCCTTCTTTCGAGACAAAAGAACTAGACAAAACTGTCTGGCAGCTAGCAACAATAAATGCGAATTGACGCCAGACAGTACAAACCTGAGCCACATTAATACCTGCTTTTACTAGACATTATTTTGTTTAGTAACGCCCAGCGATTACCGTCAATTATTACAGCCAAGTAATAATCGGGTATTACAGCCAGGTAATAATGAGGTATTACAACCAGATAATAATCAGCTATTACAATCAGGTAATAATCAGGTATTACAATCAGGTAATAATCAGGTATTACAACCAGGTAATAATCAGGTATTACAGCAAGGTAATAATCGGATACTAGAGCCAGGTTAAATGACGCAGGTGCTCCAATCGTATTGCAAACCTGGCTGATAAGCGAAATATCTTAAAAGGTTGGCATAATGCATACCTTGACGCCTCACCTGTAGCTATTACGTCGTCCAGGTAGATGGGGGAAATAATTGCTATTTTCAGACGACCGTCGCAGGTAAAAGGGCTGGAAAATGACCCCACTACAATTACTCCAATTTATTTCATCCAAATGGCAAATTGTGCCGAAAATTGATAGTGCGCCCTGTGTATCATGAACCAAGCGCGTGATTACCTTACCTACCGAGGTAAAATGAGCGGGCTAATTAGGGGACGTAATGGACGAAGCCAAATTATATGGAGCCATGGTGATAAAGAAAAGCACGAAACATGCGCACGCACACACAAGCACACAAATGATGAATGGATGGATGGATGGGTGGATGGATGGATGGATGGATGGACGGACGGATAGAGGGATAGATGGATTGATGGTTGGATGGAGGATGGATGGCTGGCTGGATGGATGCGTGTTCACACATGTTACACACACACACGCACACACACACGCACACACACACACACACATATATATATATATAGCAATATGTAATATGTATATAAAATGATACACAACAGCAATGCTTATGATTCACTGTGTTCAACTGTCATATGTTTTCTGCAAGGTAATTCCAGTCACACTGACTAACTGTCTCCCTGTATATCTTTCTGTATGTCTGTCTCCTTTCTCTCTGTCCGTCTGTCTGCGTGTGTTTGTGTGTTTGTGTGTGTGTGTTTGTGTGTTTGTTTGTGTGTGTTTGACAAACGAACAGATAAATAGACAGAAAAAGAAAAACAGACAGATAAAAATACACAGAGGCTAGTGAGAGAGAGAGATGAAGTGAGAGAGACAGAGAAAGAGAGAGAGAGAGAGACAGAGAGAGAGAGAGAGACAGAAAGAGAAGGAGAGAGAGAAAGACAAAGGGATAAAGATAGAATGAAAGATGGAGTGAGAGAGAGATGGAGTTAGAGAGAAAGAGATGAAGTGAGAGATGGAGTGAGAGATAGAGTGAGAAAGACAGAGAGAGATGAAGTGAGAGAGAGAGAGAGAGGGGGGGATGAAGTGAGAGATGGAGTGAGACAGAGATGGAGTGATAGATGAAGTGAGGAAGAG
Source organism: Norana najaformis (assembly GCA_964023275.1). Classification (NCBI taxonomy): domain Eukaryota; kingdom Metazoa; phylum Annelida; class Clitellata; order Crassiclitellata; family Hormogastridae; genus Norana; species Norana najaformis. The sequence continues at coordinate 1,842,417 of OZ029916.1, read as the reverse complement.
AGATGGAGTGAGAGGGAGGAAAGGAGAGAGGAATCGTTGGTCTTCGTTCGTGATCAGAAAGCGAGAGACGTTGCCCGACTCATTCCTCTATTATCGCCCAATCGTCTCCATCCGAATGCAAGCCTTATAATTACCGGAAGTACATTTGCAATCGACGTCGCTTGCCCGCCGCACCGCAACCGTCGCCGCCGGCCCTTGCAATTCGTTAACTACTCTTGTTCCGAGTCTTTCAGTGACGTCAGCGCGCCGGAAATTAATCCGTTCGACCGCTATCCCAGAATACACGATGCGGATCGATTACAGGAATAACGGAATCACGTCGAGTGGCAGAGAGGCAATTTGTTTCTCTCTGGCCAAAGCACAGACTCTGTCTGTCTGTCTGTCTGTCTTTCTGTCTGTCTGTCTTTCTGTCTGTCTTTCTGTCTGTCTCTGTTGTCCGTCTGTCTGTCTGTTGTCTGTCTGTCTCTGCCTCTGTCTATATGTCTGTCTGTCTATATGTGAATCTGTCTGTCTTGCTGTCTGTCTGAGTCTGTCTATTTGTCTGTCTGCCTGTGTGTCTGTCTGTCTCTGCCTTTGTCTGATTCTGTCTCTGTATGTCTGGCGTACGCATGTTTCTGTCTGTCTGTCAATCTGTCTGTCTATCTGTCTGTCTGTCTGTCTGTCCCCGTTTGCATGTTTTCCTATTTGCTAGATGTGTCTTTGTCTGCCAGGTTTTCTGCCTGCGCTTCTGTTTATCTGTGTCCTTCTATCTCTACGTAACTCTTCCTCTATTCCTCTGTCTGTCTGTCTGTCTGTGAGTCTGTCTGTCCCTCTCTCTCCTTTTCTCTCAGTCCCTCTGCATATACGCCTCGTGCATTGTAATCGACTAATGATATAGCGCCACTTCATCACAGCCTCCAGATGTCAGTCAATCCATTACAGAATCTTCGATGAGTAACCTGGATAGTATTTGCCAATTTATATAGCGCCCGTCTAGAACAAACTACTCAGAGGTGCTCAGCTGAATCATCTCGAGTGTCCTACTGCGTGTTTGCTTCTGTCCTATCCGTCCATGTGTGCTAGTCATATGGAAACTGTTTCGGCAAATTATCACTATGTTTATTCCTTAATCTCCAGACTGAAATAGCGCAACAAGAATCGATGTTCTACCCGTCTCTAAAACAAGCAACTAAAGGCACCCATGGGTATGAAGTGTTATCGACATCATTTTCCTAGCCTCGGCAAATAAGGGTTGAGCGGCTTCATCGCCTTTAGATAATAATGATGATGATGATGATGGTGTGGTGGTGGGGTTGATGATGGCAGTGGTGGTGGTGGTAGTGTTGATGATGATTATGATAATGATGCTGATCATACTACTGCTAATATTTTTTCTAGTAGTAGAAGTAGTAGTAGTATTAGTAGTGGTGGTAGTAGTACTACTACTGCTACTTATAATAATAATTATATAATAATAAGAATAATGATAATAATAATCATGATGATGATGATGATGATGATGATAATAATAATAATAATAATTGTAATAGAAATAGAAATAATCATAATAATCATAATAATAATAATAAAAGAACGCCGTAGTACGGTCGAGGCCAAATAAACAGTCGACGTATTCATTTTAAAGCCGAGTTCGCCAGGGGCAAGTGGAGACGAAAGCCCGAAATGACCTAATGACCTGACGGGTTGTCCAGCATGCTATATACATGAGCCACAAAAAATGCGCTACAAAATTCCATTCCCCTGCGCCACCTACCGAGTCAGACTCATGCAAATACACGTCCTCTACGAAAGTCATAAATTACTTACTTACATTAGTAGTAGCGCTACAAAATTCCGCCATATTGCTCAGTTCCGTCGAAAACGAGGCAGATTTTGCGGGAAAATCCTCGTTTATCGTCTGCGTCGTCGACGCTTATTACGCGCGCGAAAATAATTGAAAAACGCAGACGACGTCGAGCTTCCTCAGTCGCCCGCTAGACGGCTGGCGTTCAATACGAGATCTTATTAGGAACGCGTATAAATTTATATTGCGCCCGGCTTTCGTCGGCGCCCAATTCATTGCCCGGTGCAGGTGCGTCGACTTTATCTGTAATTATACTGGCGCTATATGAGGCCGGGGAACCAGAAAGGGAGGGAGGAAGGCATAGAGGCAGGCAGGCAGGCAAGCAGAGAGGCAGGCAGGCAGCAGGCAGGCATATAGGCAGGGAGGGAGGCAGGCAGGCAGGGAGACAGGCAGGCAGACAGGCATACCGGCAGGGAGGCAGGCAGAAGGCATGGACGGATGGAGGGAAGAATGGAGGGAGGAAGGGAGGGAGGAGGAAAAGGAGGGAGGGAAGGAGTGAGGGAGAGGTTGCCGCTTTCGCGTAAGCGATATTGCAATGGCGGCTTCGTATTAAATGAGACGTTTGTACTTTAGTCAGAGGGGTAGTAATGGGGAATGGACGATTGGGGGGAGCGAGTGAGGAAGGGAGGAAAGGAGGCAGAGGGGGCGGCCAGGAAGGGACGTATCGTATGCCGGCGGGTGAAGCCGATAAAAGTCTTGTGCTGCGTCGAACGGAGAGATATAAAAGACCGAGGGAGAGAGAGAGAGAGAGAGAGAGAGAGAGAGAGAGAGAGAGAGAGAGAGGAGAGGAGGGAGAGCGAGAGAGATACAGAGACAGAGGCAGAGAGACAGACAGATAGACAGACAGACAGAGGACAGAGACAGAGAGGGACAGAGAGACAGACTGAGACAGAGAGAAAAGAGAGGTGGAGAGAGAGAGAGAAAGAGAGAGAGAGAGAGAGAGAAACTTTGAAATGGACAGAGAGTGAAAAATAAAGAGACAGAAAGATAGAGAGAAGGAGGGGAGGGGCGGGAGGTAGGAGAAGATAAAAGGAAGAAGAAAAGAGCAGAATGGAGGAGAGCAGAGAGGAAAGGGAATGAGAGGGGAAGAGAACGGAGAAGAGAGGAGAGGAGAGAGGGTGGAATGAAAGGAGAGGAAAGGAGGTAAGGGAGGAGAGGAGAGGAGTGGAGGAGAGGAGATCATCATCAGCTGATGCTGCTGCAGACGATGATGAATGCAGACTAAGACGACGATAACGACGCTGATGATGATGGTGATAGGTGACATAATGATAACGAAACCAATAATGATGACGATGTCAACAACGATACTGACACAAAAGGAGAGCAAGAAAAGCACTATAATAAAGACGACTTGACTGATTATATGGCGCAAAATTTAACATTCTCTTTGTTATGGCAAAGTAGCTTTTAACAACAGATCCAAAGTGTCTTTCAGTGCCATAAAGTGTAATCAGTGGCGGATTTAACCATAGGGGGAGCGGTTCCCCCCCATCTTTGTTATTTGCCGGCTCCCCTCAAGCAAGATCCGTGCATGGTCGACTGCCTACCAGAACGTGGCGGCCCTCTGGAAATGCTCTTTGTCCCATGCCCCCTTCCCCCTGAATCAGCAACTGACCGTGTACTGGTACTTTTCCTCGTACTTCCACCCCCGCCCCAGCCCATCGTGGACCGGAAATCCGAAAAAATCCTCTGGATCTGGTTGCGAAATTGGATTCGCCGACGCCAAGATCCCCAAAGCGCCGAGTGCATCGAAGCGGAACGTCGCTCGGAGGGCGCTCTCAAGCGGAACGGCCATCGAGGAAACAGTGTCCATTAGAAACGCTGCCCTGCATCAGTACCCCGAACGATCTGTGATTGGTCGACCGTGAGGGTGGTATGGAAGGGGGATTGGGTGGTGGTGGGAGAGTGAGAAAAATCCCTTCGGTCGATGAGGGAGATATTTCGGCTGATTATCTGACGTTTCTCGTAATTATATAGCGCCAGTTTGATGAGAACGAGTATCACGCACAGACATGTATTATAAATTTTTATTATTTTTGACCCGAGGTAGAAATGAACCCTCAGGAACTAAAAAATTTATTATAATTATCCTTGTCATCATTATCATCGTCATTATCAGTATCTTTTATTATTATAATAATAATTATTATTATTATTATTATTAAACAGACATTTATAACGCGCGCAATTAACAACAGCCTCAGAGACGCGTGCAACGACCCTAAAAAGTCCTACCGAGTAATATCAAGTAATATCATGGTTTATAGATCGATAGGAATGCACAGAAATCTAGGCAGACCTATTAAACATGTAAATTTTAAGCAGTGTTCTTGTACCATATGGAAGGTATAACGACTTCCATATGGAAGGTATGACGACTTCCATATGGAAGGTATGACGACTTCCATATGGAAGGTATGACGACTTCCATATGGAAGGTTTGACGACTTCCATATGGAAGGTATGACGACTTCCATATGGAAGGTATGACGACTTCCATATGGAAGGTATGACGACTTCCATATGGAAGGTATG